>JAUNZM010001444.1:0-32813 GCA_033459285.1 Clamator glandarius
CGCAGGACCCTTCTAAAAGTCCCCAGACCATTCTAGACCCCCCTAGGATCCTTCAAAAGCCCCCAGACCCTTCTAGAGCCCCCTAGGACCCATCTAAAAGTCCCCAGACCCTTCTAGAGGCAACCAGGACCCTTCTAAAAGCACCCAGACCTTTCTAGAGCCCCTAGGACCCATCTAAAAGCCCCCAGACCCTTCTAGAGGAACCCAGGACCCTTCTAAAAGCCCCCAGACCCTTCTAGACCCTCCTTGGATCCTTCTAAAAGACCCCAGACCCTTCTACAGCCTCCCAGGACCCTTCTAAAGCCCCCAGACCCTTCTAGACCCTCCCCGGATCCTTCTAAAAGCACCCAGACCCATCTGGATACTCCCAGGACCCTTCTAAAAGTCCCCAGACCCTTCTAGAGCAACCCAGGACCCTTCTAAAAGCCCCCAGACCCTTCTAGAGGCCAACAGGACCCTTTTGAAAAATAGCAGAAAATTCTATAGCCCCCCAGGACCCTTCTAAAGGCACCCAGACCCTTCTAGAGCCCCCCAGGACCCTTCTAAAAGCCCCCAGACCCTTCTAGAAACACCCAGGACCCTTCTGAAAGCCCCCAGAACCTTCTAAAGCCCGCCAGGACCCTTCAAAAAACACCCAGACCCTTCTAGAGCATCCGAGGACCCTTCTGAAAGCACCCAGACCCTTCTAAAGACACCCAGGACCCTTCTGAAAGCCCCCAGAACCTTCTAGAGCCCGCCAGGACCATTCTAAAAGCCACCAGACCCTTCTAGACCCTCACAGGACCCTTCTAAAAGCACCCAGACCCTTCTAGAGACCCAAGGACCCTTCTAAAAGCCCCCAGACCGTTCTACATCCAACCAGCACCCTTCTAAAAGCCCCCAGACCCTTCTAGAGCCTCCCAGGACCCTTCTAAAAGCCCCCAGACCCTTCTAGAGACCCCCAGGACCCTTCTAATAGCACCCAGACCCTTCTAGAGCCTCCCAGGACCTTTCTACAAGCCCCCAGACCCTTCTAGATCCCCCAAGGACCCTTCTAAAAGCCCCCAGAAACTTCTAGAGCACCCCAGGACCCTTCTAAAAGTTCCCAGACCCTTCTAGAGCCCCCGAGGACCCTTCTACAAGCTCCCATACCCTTCTAGAGACCCCCATGACCCTTCTAAAAGCACCCAGACCCTTCTAGAGCCCCCCAGGACCCTTCTACAAGCCCCCAGTACCCTTCTAAAAGCCCCCCAGGACCCATATAAAAGCCCCCAGACCTTTCTAGAGGCCCCCAGGATTCGTCTAAAAGACTCTAGACCCTTCTAGAGCCCCCCAGGACATTTCTAAAAGCACCCAGACCCTTCTACATCCCCCAGGACCCTTCTGAAAGCCCCCAGACCATTCTAAATCCCCCAAGGACCCTTCTAATAGCACCCAGACCCTTCTAGAGCCCCCCAGGACCCTTCTAAAAGCCCCCAGACCCTTCTAGACGCACCCAGGACCCTTTTAAAAGCCCCCAGACCCTTTTAGAGCCCCTTTAGAACCCTTCTAAAAGAACCCAGACCATTCTAGAGGCACCCAGGACCATTCTAATAGCCCCCAGACCCTTCTAGAGGCCCCCAGGACACTTCTACAAGCCCCCAGACTCTTCTAGAGCCCCCAGAACCCTTTTAAAGGCACCTAGACCCTTCTAGACCCAACCCGGATCATTCTAAAAGCCCCCAGACCCTTCTAGAGCCCGCCAGGACCGTTCTAAAAGCCTCCAGACCCTTCTAGAGCCCCCCAGGACCATTATAAAAGCCCCCAGACCCTTCTAGAGCCCCCCAGGACCCTTCTAAAAGACCCCAGACCCTTCTAGATCCTCCCAGGAGAATTCTAAAAGCCCCCAGACCCTTCTAGAGGCCCCCAGGACACTTCTGAAAGCCCCCAGACCCTTCTAGAGGCACCCAGGACCCTTCTAAAAGCCCCCAGACCCTTCTAGAGCACCTCATTACCCTTCTAAAAGACCCCATACCCTTCTAGAGCCCCCTAGAATCCTTCTAAAAGCCCCCAGACCCTTCTAGACCGTCCCCGGATCATTCTAAAAGCACCCAGACCCTTCTAGAGCCACCCAGGACCCTTCTAACAGCCTCCAGACCCTTCTAGAGCCCCCCAGGACCCTTCTAAAAGCCCCCAGACCCTTCTAGACCCTCTCCGGATCCTTCTAAAAGCCCCCAGACCATTCTAGAGACCCCCATAACCCTTCTAAAAGCATCCAGACCCTTCTAGAGCCCCCCAGGACCTTTCTAAAAGCCCCCAGACACTTCTAGACCCACCCCGGATCGTTCTAAAAGCCCCTATACCCTTCTAGAGCATCCCAGGACCAATCTAAAAGATCCCAGACCATTCTACAGCCTCCCAGGACACTTCTAAAAGCCGCCAGACTATTCTAGAGACCCCCAAGAACATTCTAATACCCTCCAGACCCTTCTAGAGGCCGCCAGGACCATTCTAAAAGCACCCAGACCCTTCTAGAGGCCCCCAGGACCCTTCTGAAAGCCCCCAGACCATTCTAGAGCCCCCAAGGACCCTTCTAATAGCCCCCAGACCCTTCTAGAGCCCCCCAGTACCGTTCTAATAGCACCCAGACCATTCTAGAGGACCCCAGGACCCTTCTAAAAGCCCCCAGACCCTTCTAGAGCCCCCCTGGACCCTTCTAATAGCCCCCAGACCCTTCTACAGCCCCCCAGAACCCTTCTAAAAGCCCCCAGACCCTTCTAGAGAACCCCAGGACATTTCTAAAAGCCCCCAGACCTTTCTACAGCCCCCCAGGACACTTCTAAAAGACCCCAGACCCTTCTGGAGCCTTCCAGGATCTTCTAAAAGCACCCAGACCCTTCTAGAGACCCCAGGATCCATCTAAAGGACCCCAGACCCTTCTACAGCCCCCCAGGACCCTTCTACAAGCCCCCAGACCCTTCCAGAGCCCTCCCGATGACTTTTAAAAGCGTCCACACCCTTTCAGCGCCTCCCAGGAAACTTCCAAATGCACCCAGACCCTTCTAAAGCCCCCCAGGACCCTTCTAAAAGCTCCAGACCCTTCTAGAGCCCCCCCGGACCATTCTAAAAGCCCCCAGACCTTTGCAGAGCCCGCCAAGACCCTTCTAAAAGCCCCCAGACCATTCTAGAGACACCCAGGACCATTCTAAAAGCCCCCAAACCCTTCCAGAGACCCCCAGGACCCTTCTAAATGTCCCCAGTCCCTTCTGGAGCATCCGAGGACCCTTCTAAAAGCCCCCAGACCCATCCAGAGAACCCCAGGACCCTTCTAAAAGGCCCCAGACCTTTCTAGAGCATCCCAGGACCCTTCCAAAAGCCCCAACATCCTTCCAGAGATCCCCAGGACCTTTCTAAAAGCCCCCAGACCATTCTAGAGCCCCCCAGGACCCTTCTAAAAGCACCCAGACCATTCTAGAGTCCCCCATGACCCTTCTATAAGCCCCCAGACCCTTCTGGAGCACCCCAGGACCCTTCTAAAAGGCCTCAGACACTTCTAGAGCCCCTCAGGACCATTCCAAAAGGCCCCAGACCCTTCTAGAGCCCCCCCAGGACCCTTCTAAAAGCCCACAGACACTTCTAGAGCCCCCAGGACCCTTCTAAAAGACCCAGACCCATCTAGAGCGTCCCAGGACCCCTCTAAAAACACCCAGACCCTTCCAGAGACCCCCAGGACCATTCTAAAAGCCGCCAGACCCTTCTAGATACCCCAGGATCCATGTAAAATCCCCAAACCATTCTAGAGCCCACCAGAACCCTTCTTAAAAGCCCCCAGATTCTTCTACAGCACCCCAGGACCCTTCGAAAAGCCCCCAGACCCTTCTAGAGACTCACAGGACCCTTCTAAAAGCCCCCAGACCATTCTAGAGCATCCCAGAACCCTTCTAAAAGCAACCAGACTCTTCCAGAGATTCCCAGGACCTTTTTAAAAGCCCCCAGACCTTTGCAGAACCAGCCAAGACCCTTCTAAAAGCCCCCAGACCCTTCTAGAGCTCCCCAAACCTCTTCTCAAAGCCCCAAGACTCTTCTAGAGAACCTAGGACATTTCTAAAAGCCCCCAGACCCTTCGAGAGCCTCCCAGGACCAGTCTAAATGCCCCTAAACCCTTCCAGAGACCCCCATGACCCTTCTAAATGCCCCCAGTCCCTTTTGGAGCCTCCGAGGACCCTTCTAAAAGAACCCAGACCCATCCAGAGAAAACCAGGACCCTTCTAAAAGGCCCCAGACCCATCCAGAGCTCCCCATGACCTTTCTAAAAGCCCCCAGAGCATTTTAGAGCCCCCCAGGACATTCTAAAAGCCCCCAGACCATTCTAGATTCCCCCATGACCCTTCTATAAGCCCCCAGACCCTTCTGGAGCACCCCAGGACCCTTCTAAAAGGCTTCAGACCCTTCTAGAGGCACCTAGGGCCCATCTTAAGGCACCCAGACCCTTCTAGAGCTCCCCAGGACCCTTCTAAAAGCCCCCAGACCCTTCTAGAGAAGCCCAGGTCCCCTCTAAAACACCCCAGACCATTCTAGAGCTTCCCAGGACCCTTCTAATAGCCAACAGACCCTTCTAGAGCCCCCCAGGACCCTTCTAAAAGCCCCCAGACCCTTCTAGAGCCGCCCAGGACCCTTCTAAAAGCCCCCAGACCCTTCTAGAGACCCGAAGGACCCTTCTAAAAGCCCCCAGAACCTTCTCTAGCCTCCCAGGACCCTTCTAAAATCCCCCAGACCCTTCTAGAAGCCCCTAGGACCCTTCCAAAAGCCCCCAGACCCTTCTAGAGGCCCCCAGGACCCTTCTAAAAGCCCCCAGACCCTTCTAGACCCCCCCAGGCCATTTCTAAAATCCCCCAGACCCTTCTAGAGCCCCCCCGGACAGTTCTAAAAGCACCCAGACGCTTCTATTCTTTCAGAAGGGTCCTGGGGGGCTCTAGACGGGCCTGGGGGCTTTTAGAAGGGTTCTGGGGGGCTATAGAAGGGTCTGGGGGCTTTTAGAAGGGTCCTTTGAGGCTCTAGAAGAATCTGGAAGCTTTTAGAAGGGTCCTTGTGGGCTCTAGAAGGGTCTGGATGCATTTAGATGGGTCCTGGGGGGCTCTAGATGTGTTTGGGAACTTTTAGAAGGGTCCTGGGGGCCTCTAGAAGGGTCTGGGGGCTTTCAGAAGCGTTTGGGGAGGGTCTAGATGGGTCTGGGGGCTTTTAGAAGGGTTCTGGGGGGCACTAGAAGAGTCGGGGTGCTTGTAGAAGGGTCCTGGGGGGCTCTTGAAGGGTCTGGGGACCTTTAGAGTGGTCCTGGGGGCTTCAAGAAGGCTCTGGGGGCTTTTAGAAGGGTCATGGGTGGCTCTAGAAGGGTCTGGGGTCTTTTAGAAGGGTCCTGGGGGGCTCTAGAAGGGTCTGAGGGCTTTTATAATGGTCCTGGGGGGCTCTAGAAGGGTCTGGAGGCTTTTAGAACGGTCCTGGCGGGCTCTAGAAGGGTCTGGGGGCTTTTAGAATGATCCGGGTTGGGTCTAGAAGGGTCTAGGTGCCTTTAAAAGGGTTCTGGGGGCTCTAGAAGAGTCTGGGGGCTTGTAGAAGGGTCCTGGGGGACTCTAGAAAGGTCTGGGGTCTTTTAGAACAGTCCTGGAATGCTGTAGAAAGGTCTGGGGGCTTTCAGAAGGGTCCTGGGGGGCTCTAGAAGGGTCTGGGGTCTTTAAGAATGGTCTTGGGTGTATCTAGAAGGGTCTGGGGGGTTTTGGAAGGGTCCTGGGAGGTTCTAGAATGGTCTGGTGGCTTTTAGAAGGGTCCTTTGCGGCTCTAGAACGGTCTGGGGGCTTTTAGAATGGTCCTGGGGGGCTCTAGATGGGTCTGGAGGCTTTTAGAAAAGTCCTGGGGGGCTCTAGAAGGGTCTGGGGGCTTTTAGAAGGGTCCTGGGGGCCTCTAGAAGGGTCTGGGGGCTTTTAGAAGGGTCCTGGGGGGCTCTAGAAGGGTCTGGGGTCTTTTAGAAGGGTCCTGGGAGGCTCTAGAAAGGTCTGGGGGCTTTCAGAAGGGACCTGGGGGGCTCTAGAAGAGTCTGTGGGCTTTAAGAATGGTCTTGGGTGTCTCTAGAAGGGTCTGGGGGCTTTTGGAAGGGTCCTGGGAGGCTCTAGAATGGTCTGGTGGCTTTTAGAAGGGTCCTTTGGGGCTCTAGAAGGGTCTGGGTGCTCTTAGAAGGGTCTTGAGGGGCTCTAGAAGGGTCTGGAGGCTTTTAGAAGCGTCCTGGGGGGCTCTAGAAGGGTCTGGGGGCTTTTAGAATGATCCGGGGTGGGTCTAGAAGGGTCTGGTTGCCTTTAGAAGAGTTCTGGGGGGCTCTAGAAGAGTCTGGGTGCTTGTAGGAGGGTCCTGGGGGCCTCTAGAAGGGTCTGGGGGCTATTAGAATGGTCCCGGGAGGTTCTAGAAAGGTCTGGGGGCTTTTAAAAGGGTTCTAAAGGGGCTCTAGAAGGGTCTGGGTACTTTTAGAAGGGTCCTTGGTGCCTCTAGAAGGGTCTGGGGGCTTTTACAAGGGTCCTGGGGGCCTCTAGAATGGTCTGGGGGCTTTTAGAAGGGTCCTGGGGGGCTCTAGAAGGGTCTGGGGTCTTTGAGAAGGGTCCTTGGGTGGGTCTAGAAGGGTCTGATTGCTTTTGTAAGGGTCCTGGTTTCCTCAAGAAGGGTCTGGGGGCTTTTATAGGGACCTGGGTGTTTCTAGGAGGTTCTGGGTGCTTTTAGAATGATCCGGGGAGGGTCTAATAGTGTCTGCGGGCTTTTAGAAGGGTCCTGGGGGGCTCTAGAAGGGTCTGGGAGCTTTTAGAATTGTCCTGGGAGGCTCTAGAAGGGTCTGGGGGCTTTTAGAATGATCCGGGGTGTGTCTAGAAGTGTCTGGGGGCTTTTAGAAAAGTCCTGGGGGGCTCTAGAAAGGTCTGGAGGCTTTTAGAAGTTTTCTGGGGGGCTCTAGAATGGTGTAGGGGCTTTTAGAAGGATCCGGAAAGGGTCTAGAAGTGTCTGGGGGCTTTTAGAAGAGTCCTGGGGGCCTCTAGAAGGGTCTGGAGGCTTTTAGAAAGGTCCTGGGGGGCTCTAGAAGAGTCGGGGGGCTTTTAGAAGGGTCCTGGTAGGCTCTAGAATGGTCTGGGGGCTTTTAGAATGATCCGGGGACGGTCTAGAAGGGTCTGGGGTCTTTGAGAAGGGTCCTTGGGTGGCTCTAGAAGGGTCTGGGTGCTTTTGTAATGGTCCTGGGTGCCTCAAATATGGTCTGGGGGCTTTTATAGGGTCCTGGGGGGGTCTAGAAAGGTCTGGGAGCTTTTAGAAATTTCCTGGGAGGCTCTAGAAGGGTATGGGGGCTTTTAGAACGATCCGGGTTGGTTCTAGAAGTGTCTGGGGGCTTTTAGAAGGGTCCTGGGGGGCTCTAGAAGGGTCGGGGGGTTTTTAGAAGGGTCCTGGGTGGCTCTAGAAGGGTCTGGGTGCTTTTAGAATGATCCGGGGACGGTCTAGAAGGGTCTGGGGGCTTTTAGAAGGATTCTAGGGGGCTCTAGAAGGGTATGGGGGCTTTTAGAAGGGTCCTGGGTGTCTCTAGAAGGGTCTGGGGGCTTTCAGAATGGTCCTGGGGGCCTCTAGAAGGGTCTGGGGGCTTTTAGAATTCTCCTGGGAGGCTCTAGAAGGGTCTGGGGTCTTTTAGAAGGGTCCTGGGGGGCTCTAGAAGGGTCTGGGGGCTTTTATAATGGTCCTGGGGGGCTCTAGAAGGGTCTGGAGGCTTTTAGAAGGGTTCTGGGGGGCTCTAGAAGGGTCTGGGGGCTTTTAGAAGGGTTCTAAAGGGGCTCTAAAAGGGTCTGGGGGCTTTTAGAAGGGTCCTGGGTGCCTCTAGAAGGGTCTGGGGGCTTTTAGAAGGGTCCTGGGGGGCTCTAGAAGGGTCTGGGTGCTATTAGAAGGGTCCTTGGGGGATCTAGAATGGTCTGGGGGCTTTCAGAAGGGTCCTGGGGGCTGTAGAAGGGTCTGGGTGCTTTTAGAAGGGTGCTGGGGGCCTCTAGAAGGGTCTGGGGACTTTTAGAAGGGTCCTGGGGGGCTCTAGAAAGGTCTGAGGACTTTTAGAAGGGTCCTGGGAGGCTCTAGAAGGGTCTGGGGGCTTTTAGAAGGGTCCTGGCGGCCTCTAGAACGGTCTGGAGGCTATTAGAAGGGTCCTGGGGGTCTCTAGAATAATCTGGGGGCTTTTAGAAGGGTCCTGGGAGGCTGTAGAAGGGTCTGGGGTCTTTTAGATTGGTCCTGGGATGCTCTAGAAGGGTCTGGGGGCTTTTAGAAGGGTCCTTGGAGGCTCTAGATGGTTCTGGCGGCTTTCAGAAGGGTCCTGGGGGTCTCTAGAAGGGTCTGGGGGCTTTTAGAAGGGTCCTGGGGCGCTCTAGAAGGGTCTGGGTGCTTTTAGAAGGGTCTTGGGTGGCTCTAGAAGGTTCTGGGGGCTCTTAGAAGTGTCCTGGGGGCCTCTAGTAGGGTCTGGGCGCTGTTAGAAGGGTCCTGGGGGGCTCTAAAAGGGTCTGGGGGCTTTTAGAAGGGTCCTGGGGACCTCTAGAATGGTCTGGGTGCTATTAGAAATGTTCGGGGGGGCTCTAGAAGGGTCTGGGGGCTAGTAGAAGGGTCCTTGGGGGCTCTAGAATGGTCTGGGGGCTTTCAGAAGGGTCCTGGGGGCCTCTAGAAGGGTCTGGGTTCTTTTAGAAGGGTCCTGGGGGGCTCTAGAAGGGTCTGGGGCCATTCAGAAGAGTCCTGGAAGCGTCTAGAAGGGTCTGGAGGCTTTATAAGTGTCCTGGGGGGCTCTAGATGGGTCTGGGGGCATTTAGAAGGGTTCTGGGGGGCTCTAGAAGGGTCTGGGGGCTAGTAGAAGGGTCCTTGGGGGCTCTAGAATGGTCTGGGGGCTTTCAGAAGGGTCCTGGGGGCCTCTAGAAGGGTCTGGGTGCTTTTAGAATGGTCCTGGGGGTCTCTAGAAGGGTCTGGGGGCTTTTAGAAGGGTCCTGGGGGGCTCTAGAAAGGTCTGAGGACTTTTAGAAGGGTCCTGGGGGTCTCTAGAAGGGTCTGGCGGCTTTTAGAAGGGTCCTGGGGGGCTCTAGAAAGGTCTGAGGACTTTTAGAAGGGTTCTGGGAGGCTTTAGAAGGGTCTGGGGGCTTTTAGAAGGGTCCTGGCGGCCTCTAGAAGGGTCTGGAGGGTAGTAGAAGGTTCCTGGGAGTCTCTAGAATAGTCTGGCGGCTTTTAGAAGTGTCCTGGGAGGCTGTAGAATGGTCTGGGATCTTTTAGATTGGTCCTGGGATGCTCTAGAAGGGTATGGGGGCTTTTAAAACGATCCGGGGTGGCTCTAGAAGGGTCTGGGTGCTTTTAGAATAATCCGGGGACGGTCTAGAAGGGTCTGGGGGCTTTTAGAAGGATTCTAGGGGGCTCTAGAAGGGTATGGGGGCTTTTAGAAGGGTCCTGAGGGGCTCTAGAAGGGTCTGGGGGCTTTTAGAAGGGTCCTGGGTGCCTCTAGAAGGGTCTGGGGTCTTTCAGAAGTGTCCTGGGGGCCTCTAGAAGGGTCTGGGGGCTTTTAGAATTCTCCTCGGAGGCTCTAGAAGGGTCTGGGGTCTTTTAGAAGGGTCCTGGGGGGCTCTAGAAGGGTCTGGGGGCTTTTATAATGGTCCTGGGGGGCTCTAGAAGGGTCTGGAGGCTTTTAGAACGGTCCTGGCGGGCTCTAGAAGGGTCTGGGGGCTTTTAGAATGATCCGTGTTGGGTCTAGAAGGGTCTAGGTGCCTTTAAAAGGGTTCTGGGGGCTCTAGAAGAGTCTGGGGGCTTGTAGAAGGGTCCTGGGGGACTCTAGAAAGGTCTGGGGTCTTTTAGAACAGTCCTGGAATGCTGTAGAAAGGTCTGGGGGCTTTCAGAAGGGTCCTGGGGGGCTCTAGAAGGGTCTGGGGTCTTTAAGAATGGTCTTGGGTGTATCTAGAAGGGTCTGGGGGGTTTTGGAAGGGTAATGGGAGGTTCTAGAATGGTCTGGTGGCTTTTAGAAGGGTCCTTTGCGGCTCTAGAACGGTCTGGGGGCTTTTAGAATGGTCCTGGGGGGCTCTAGATGGGTCTGGAGGCTTTTAGAAAAGTCCTGGGGGGCTCTAGAAGGGTCTGGGGGCTTTTAGAAGGGTCCTGGGGGCCTCTAGAAGGGTCTGGGGGCTTTTAGAAGGGTCCTGGGGGGCTCTAGAAGGGTCTGGGGTCTTTTAGAAGGGTCCTGGGAGGCTCTAGAAAGGTCTGGGGGCTTTCAGAAGGGACCTGGGGGGCTCTAGAAGAGTCTGTGGGCTTTAAGAATGGTCTTGGGTGTCTCTAGAAGGGTCTGGGGGCTTTTGGAAGGGTCCTGGGAGGCTCTAGAATGGTCTGGTGGCTTTTAGAAGGGTCCTTTGGGGCTCTAGAAGGGTCTGGGTGCTCTTAGAAGGGTCTTGAGGGGCTCTAGAAGGGTCTGGAGGCTTTTAGAAGCGTCCTGGGGGGCTCTAGAAGGGTCTGGGGGCTTTTAGAATGATCCGGGGTGGGTCTAGAAGGGTCTGGTTGCCTTTAGAAGAGTTCTGGGGGGCTCTAGAAGAGTCTGGGTGCTTGTAGGAGGGTCCTGGGGGCCTCTAGAAGGGTCTGGGGGCTATTAGAATGGTCCCGGGAGGTTCTAGAAAGGTCTGGGGGCTTTTAAAAGGGTTCTAAAGGGGCTCTAGAAGGGTCTGGGTACTTTTAGAAGGGTCCTTGGTGCCTCTAGAAGGGTCTGGGGGCTTTTACAAGGGTCCTGGGGGCCTCTAGAATGGTCTGGGGGCTTTTAGAAGGGTCCTGGGGGGCTCTAGAAGGGCCTGGAACTATTAGAATCGTCCTGGGAGGCTCTAGAATGGTCTGGGGGCTTTTGGAATTGTTTTAAACGGGCTCTAGAAGGGTCTGATTGCTTTTAGAAGGGTCCTGGGGGACTCTGGAAGGGTCTGGGGGCTTTTAGAAGGGTCCTGGGGGGCTCTAGAAAGGTCTGGGTACTATTAGAATCGTCCTGGGAGCATCTAGAAAGGTCTGGGGGCTTTTAGAATTGTTTTAAAGGGGCTCTAGAAGGGTCTGATTGCTTTTAGAAGGGTCCTGGGGGGCTCTAGTAGGGTCTGGAGGCTTTTAGAAGGGTCCTGGGGGGCTCTAGAATGGTCTGGGGGATTTTAGAAGGATCCGGAAAGGGTCTAGAAGGGTCTGGGTGCTTTTAGAAGGGTCCTGGGGGCCTCTAGAAGGGTCTGGAGGCTTTTAGAAGGGTCCTGTGTGGCTCTAGAAGGGTCGGCGTGCTTTTAGAAGAGTCCTGGGGGCTCTAGAAGGGTCTGGGGCTTTTAGAATGATCCGGGGACGGACTAGAAGGGTCTGGGGACGTTTAGAAGTATTCTAGGGGGCTCTAGAAGGGTATGGGGGCTTTTAGAAGGCTTCTGGGGGGCTCTAGAAGGGTCTAGGGGCTTTTAGGAGGGTCCTGGGTGCCTCTAGAAGTTTCTGGGGGCTTTCAGAATTGTCCAGGTGTCCTCTAGAAGAGTCTGGG
The DNA here is from genome assembly GCA_033459285.1 of Clamator glandarius. Lineage (NCBI taxonomy): Eukaryota > Metazoa > Chordata > Aves > Cuculiformes > Cuculidae > Clamator > Clamator glandarius. Next base: position 11,504 of record JAUNZM010001444.1, read on the forward strand.
GGCTATTAGAAGGGTCCGGGGGGGCTCTAGAAAGGTCTAGGTGCTATTAGATGGGTCCTGGGGGGGTTCTAGAAGGGTCTGGGGGCTTTTAGAACATTACTGGGGGGCTGTAGAAGGTTCTGGGTGCTTTTAGATGGTTCCTGGGTGCCTCTAGAAGCGTCTGGGGGCTTTTAGAAGGGTCCTGGGGGCTCTAGAAGGGTCTGGGGTCTTTTAGAAGGGTCCTGGGATGCTCTAGAAAGGTCTGGGGTCTTTCAGAATGGTCCTGGCGGGCTCTAGTAGGGTCTAGGGGCTTTAAGAAGGGTCCTGGGTGTCTCTAGAAGTGTCTGGGGTCTTTTGGAAGGGTCCTGGGTGGCTCTAGAATGGTCTGGTGGCTTTTAGAAGGGTCCTGGATGTCTCTAGAACGGTCTGAGTACTTTTAGAATAGTCCTGGGGGGCTCTAGAAGGGTCTGGAGGCTTTTAGAAGGGACCTGGGGGGCTCTAGAAGGGTCTGGGGGCTTTTAGAATGATCCGGGGTGGGTCTAGAAGGGTCTGGGGGCCTTTAGAAGGGTTCTGGGGGGCTCTAGAAGAGTCTGGGTGCTTATAGAAGGGTCCTGGGGGCCTCTAGAAGGGTCTGGGGGCTATTAGAATGGTCCAGGGAGGCTCTAGAAAGGTCTGGGTGCTTTTAGAAGGGTTCTAAAGGGGCTTTCTGAATTGTCCAGGGGGCTTTTAGAAGGGTCCTGGGTGCATCTAGAAGGGTCTGGGGGCTTTTAAAAGTGTCCTGGGGGCCTCTAGAAGGGTCTGGGGTCTTTTAGATGGGTCCTGGGGGGCTCTAGAATGGTCTGGGTGCATTTAGAAGGGTCCTTGGAGGATCTAGTAGGTTCTTGGTGCTTTCAGAATGGTACTAAGTGTCTCTAGAAGGGTCTGGGGGCTTTTAGAAGGGTAATGGGGGGCTCTAGAAGGGTCTGGGGGCTATTAGAATGGTCCTGGGAGGCTCTAGAAAGGTCTGGTGGCTTTTAGAAGCGTTCTAATGGGGCTCTAAAAGGGTCTGGGTACTTTTAGAAGGGTCCTGGGGGCCTCTAGATGGGTCTGGGGGCTTTTAGAAGGGTCCTGGGGGGCTCTAGAAAGGTATGGAAGCTTTTAGAAAGGTCCTGGGGGGCTCTAGAAGGGTGTGGGTGCTATTAGAAGGGTCCTGGGGGCATCTGGAAGGCTCTGGGGGCTTTTATAAGTGTCCTGGTGAGCTCTAGAAGGGTCTGAGGTATTTTTGAAGGGTCCTGGGAGGCTCTAGAAGGGTCTGGGTGCTTTTAGAAGGGTCCTGGGGAGCTCTAGAAGGGTCTGGGGGCTTTTAGAAGGGTTCTGGGGGCGCTAGAAGAGTCTGGGTGCATTTAGAAGGGTCCTGGGGAGCTCTAGAACGGTCTGGGTGCTTTAAGAATTGTCCAGAGGGCCTCTAGAAGGTCCTGGAGGCATTTAGAAGTGTCCTGGGGGGCTCTAGATGGGTCTGGGGGCATTTAGAAGGGTCCTGTGGGGCTCTAGAAGGGTCTGGGGGATTTCAGAAGGGTCCTGGGGGGCTCTAGAAGGGTCTGGGGGCTTTTAGAAGGGTCCTGGGGGCCTCTAGAAGGGTCTGGGGGCTTTTAGAATGGTCCTGGGAGGATCCAGATGGGTCTGGGTGCTTTTAGAAGGATCCGGGGATGGTCTAGAAGGGTCTGGCTGCTTTCAGAAGGGTCCTGGGGGGATCTACAAATGTCTGGAGGATTTTAGAAGGATCCGGGGAGGTTCTAGAAGGGTCTGGGGGCTTTTAGAAGGGTCCTGCGGGGCTCTAGAAGGGTGTGGGGGCTTTTAGAAGGGTCCTGGAGGCATCTAGAAGGCTCTGGGGACTTTTATAAGGGTCCTGGTGGGCTCTGGAAGGGTCTGGGGGCTTTCAGAAGGGTCCTGGGGGGATCTAGAAGGGTCTCAGGGATTTTAGAATGGTCCTGGGAGGCTCTAGAAGGGTCTGGGTGCTTTTAGAAGGGTCCTGAGGGGCTCTAGAAGGGTCTGAGGGATTTTAGAAGGGTCCTGGTGGCTTCTAGAAAGGTCTGGGTGCTTTTAGAATGGTCCTGGTGGCCTCTAGAAGGGTCTGGGGACTTTTAGAAGGGATTTGGGGGCTCTACATGAGTCTGGGGGCTTTTAGAAGGGTCCTGGGGTTCTCTAGAAGGGTCTGGGGACTTATAGAAGGGTCCTGGGGGGTTTCTAGAAGCGTGTTAGGGCTTTTAGAAGGGTCCTGGGTGCATCTAGAATGCTCTGGGGGCTTTTAGAAGGGTCCTGGGGGCCACTAGAAGTGTCTGCGGGATTTTAGAAGGGTCCTGGGAGGCTCTAGAATGGTCTGGGTGCTTTTAGAAGGATTCGGGGAGGGTCTAGAAGGGTGTGGGGGCTTTTAGAAGGGTCCTGTGGGACTCTAGAAGGGTCTGGGTGCTTTTAGAATGGTCCTGGGGGGCTCTAGAAGGTTCTGGGTGCTTTTAGAAGGGTCCTGGGGAGCTCTAGAATGGTCTGGGGGCTTTCAGAAGAGTCCTGGTGGCCTCTAGAAGGGTCTGGAGGCTTTTAGATGGGTCCTGGGTGGCTCTAGAAGGGTCTGGAGGCTTTTAGAAGGGTCCTGGATGTCTCTAGAAGGGTCTGGAGACTTTTAGAAGAGTCCTGGGGGGCTCTAGATGGATCTGGGGGCATTTAGAATGGTCCTGGGGGTCTCTAGAAGGGTCTGGGGGCTTTCAGAAGGGTCCTGGGTCTGGGGGCTTTCAGAAGGGTCCTGGGGGGCTCTACAAAGGTCTGGAGGATTTTAGAAGGATCCGGGGAGGCTCTAGAAGGGTCTGGCGGCTTTTAGAAGGGTCCTGGGGGGCTCTAGAGTGGTCTGGGTGCTTTTAGAAAGATACGGGGAGGATCTAGAAGGGTCTGGGGGCTTTTAGAAGGGTCCTGGGGGCATCTAGAAGGCTCTGGGGGCTTTTAGAATGGTCCTGGGGGGCTCTAGATGGGTCTGGAGGCTTTTAGAAGGGTCCTGGGTGGCTCTAGAAGGGTCTGGAGGCGTTTAGAAGGGTCCTGGGTGCCTCTAGAAGGGTCTGGAGACTTTTAGAAGAGTCCTGGGAGGCTCTAGATGGGTCTGGGGGCATTTAGAATGGTCCTGGGGGGCTCTGGAAGGGTCTGGGGGCTTTTAGAAGGGTCCTGGGGGGCTCTAGAAGGGTCTGATAGATTTTAGAAGGGTCCTGGTGGCCTCTAGAAAGGTCTGGGTGCTTTTAGAATGGTCCTGGTGGCCTCTAGAAGGGTCTGGCGGCTTTTAGAAGGGTCCTGGGGGGCTCTAGAGTGGTCTGGGTGCTTTTAGAAAGATACGGGGAGGATCTAGAAGGGTCTGGGGGCTTTTAGAAGGGTCCTGGGGGCATCTAGAAGGCTCTGGGGGCTTTTAGAATGGTCCTGGGGGGCTCTAGAAGGGTCTGGAGGCTTTTAGAAGGGTCCTGGGTGGCTCTAGAAGGGTCTGGAGGCGTTTAGAAGGGTCCTGGGTGCCTCTAGAAGGGTCTGGAGACTTTTAGAAGAGTCCTGGGAGGCTCTAGATGGGTCTGGGGGCATTTAGAATGGTCCTGGGGGGCTCTGGAAGGGTCTGGGGGCTTTTAGAAGGGTCCTGGGGGGCTCTAGAAGGGTCTGATAGATTTTAGAAGGGTCCTGGTGGCCTCTAGAAAGGTCTGGGTGCTTTTAGAATGGTCCTGGTGGCCTCTAGAAGGGTCTGGGGGCTTTTAGAAGGGATTTGAGGGGCTCTACAAGGGTCTGGGTGCTTTTAGAAGGGTCCTAGGGGGCTCTACAAAGGTCTGGGTGCTCTTAGAAGGGTCCTGGGTGGCTCTAGAAGGGTGTTAGGTCTTTTAGAAGGGTCCTGGTGGGCTCTAGAAGGGTCTGGGGGCATTCAGAAGGGTCCTGGGGGCCTCTAGAAGGGTCTGGAGGCTTTTAGAATTGTGGTGGAGGGCTCTAGAAGGGTCTGGGTACATTTAGAAGGGTCCTGGTGGGCTCTAGAAGGGTCTGGGGGCTTTTAGAAGGGTCCTTTGAGGATCCAGATAGGTCTGGGTGATTTTAGAAGGATCCGGGGAGGGTCTAGAAGGGTCTGGGGGCTTTTAGAAGGGTCCTGGGGGCCTCTAGAAGGGTCTGGGGGCTTTTAGAAGGGTCCTGGGAGGATACAGATGGGTCTGGGTGCTTTTAGAAGGATCCGGGGCGGGTCTAGAAGGGTCTGGGGGCTTTTAGAAGGGTCCTGGGGGGCTCTACAAAGGTCTGGAGGATTTTAGAAGGATACGGGTAGGATCTAGAAGGATCTGGCGGCTTTTAGAAGGGTTCTGGGGTGCTCTAGAAGGGTCTGGAGGCTTTTAGAAGGGTCCTGGGGGGGGTCTAGAAAGGTGTGGGGGCTTTTAGAAGGGTCCTGGTGGCATCTAGAAGGCTCTGGGGTCTTTTATAAGGGTCCTGGGGGGATCTAGAAGGGTCTCAGGGATTTTAGAAGGGTCCTGGGAGGCTCTAGAAGGGTCTGGGTGCTTTTAGAAGGGTCCTGGGGGGCTCTAGAAGGCTCTGAGGGATTTTAGAAGGGTTCTGGTGGCCTCTAGAAAGGTCTGAGTGCTTTTAGAATGGTCCTGGTGGACTCTAGAAGGGTCGGGGGACTTTTAGAAGGGATTTGGGGGGCTCTACAAGGGTCTGGGGGCTTTTAGAAGGGTCCTGAGGCTTCTAGAAGGGTCTGTGGGCTCTTAGAAGGCTCCTGGGGGGCTCTAGAAGGGTGTTAGGGCTTTTAGAAGGCGCACCCAGGACCCTTCTAAAAGACCCCAGACCCTTCTACAGACCCCCAGGACACTATAAAAGAACCCAGACCCATCTAGAGCCCCCCAGGACCATTCTAAAAGCCCCTAGACCCTTCTAGAGGCCCCCAGGACCCTTCTGAAAGCCCCCAGAACCTTCTAGAGCAACACAGGACCCTTCTAAAAGCACCCAGACCCCTCTAGAGACCCCCAGGACCCTTCTGAAAGCCTCCAGAACCTTCTAGAGCCCCCCAGGACCCTTCTAAACTCCCCTAGACTCTTCTAGAGCATCCCAGGACACTCCTAAAAGCCCCCAGACCCTTCTAGAGCCTCCCAGGACCCTTCTAAAAGCCCCCAGACCCTTCTAGAGACCCCCAGCACCCTTCTAAAAGCCCCCAGACCCTTCTAGAGCCTCCCAGGTCCCTTCTAAAAGACCCCAGACCCTTCTAGAGACCCCCAGGACCCTTCTAAAAGCACCCAGAAACTTCTAGAGCCTCCCAGGACCTTGCTACAAGCTCCCATACCCTTCTAGATCCCCCAGGGACCCTTCTAAACGCCCCCAGACCCTTCCAGAGCACCACAGGACCCTTCTAAAAGACCCCAGACCCTTCTAGAGCCCCCGAGGACCCTTCTACAAGCTCCCAGACCCTTCTAGATCTTCCCAGGACCCTTCTAAAAGCCGCCAGACCCTTTTAGAGGCCCCCAGGACCCTTCTACAAGCCCCCAGACCCTTCTAGAGCCCCCCAGGACCCTTCTAAAAGCCCCCAGACCCTTCTAGATGCCCCCAGGACCCTTCTACAAGCCCCCAGACTATTCTAGAGGAACCCCAGGACCCGTCTGAAAGACTCTAGACCTTTCTAGAGCCCCCCAGGACCTATCTAAAATCACCCAGACCCTTCTAGATGCTCTCCGGACACTTATAAAAGCCCCCGGACCATTCTAGAGGCACCAAGGACCCTTCTAAAAGCCCCCAGACCCTTCTAGAGCTCCCTAGGACCCATCTAAAAGCCCCCAGACCCTTCTAGAGGCCCCCAGGACCATTCTAAAAGCCCCCAGACCCTTCTAGACCCTCCCCGGATCCTTCTAAAAGCACCCAGACCCTTCTAGAGCACCCCAGGACCCTTCTAAAAGCACCCAGACCCTTCTAGAGCCCGACAGGACCCTTCTAGAAGACCCCAGACCCTTCCAGACCCTCCCCGGATCCTTCTAAAAGACCCCAGACCCTTCTAGACCCTCCCCGGATCCTTCTAAAAGCACCCAGACCCATCTGGATCCTCCCAGGACCCTTCTAAAAGCCCCCAGACCCATCTAGAGCCCCCCAGGACCCTTCTAAAAGCCCCCAGACCCTTCTAGAGACACCCAGGACCATTCTAAAAGCCCCCAGAACCCTCTAGAGCCACCCAGAACCCTTCTAAAAGCACCCAGACCCTTCTAGAGCCTCCCAGGACCCTTCTAAAAGCCCCCAGACACTTCTAGAGACCCCCCGGACCCTTCTAAAAGCCCCAGACCCTTCTACAGCCACCCAGCACCCTTTTAAAAGCCCCCAGACCCTTCTAGAGCCTCCCAGGACCCTTCTAAAAGCACCCAGACCCTTCTAGAGACCCCCAGGACCCTTCTAAAAGCACCCAGACGCTTCTAGAGCCTCCCAGGACCTTTCTAAAAGCCCCCAGACCCTTCTAGATCCCCCAAGGACCCTTCTAAAAGCTCCCAGACCCTTCTATAGGCCCCCAGGACCCTTCTAAAAGCCCCCAGACCCTTCTAGAACCCCCCCGGACGCTTCTAAAAGCCCCTAGACCCTTTTAGAGGCCCCCAGGACCCTTCTGAAAGCCCCCAGAACCTTCTAGAGCACCACAGGGCCCTTCTAAAAGCACCCAGACCATTCTAGAGCCCCCGAGGACCATTCTAAAAGCCGCCAGACCCTTCTAGAAACCCCCAGGACACTTCTAAAATACCCAGAACCTTCTAGAGCCCCCCAGGACCCTTCTAAAATCCCCCAGACCCTTCTAGAGCATCCCAGTACCATTCTAAAAGCCCCCAGACCATTCTAGAGCCTCCCAGGACCCTTCTAAAAGCCCCCAGACCCTTCTAGAGTTACCCAGGACCCTTCTAAAAGACCCCAGACCCTTCTAGAGCCTCCCACGACCCTTCTAAAAGCCCCCAGACCCTTCTAGAGCCTCCCAGGACCCTTCTAAAAGCACCCAGACCCTTCTAGAGCCAACCAGGACCTTTCTAGAAGCCCCCAGACCCTTCTAGATCCCCCAGGGACCTTTCTAAAACCACCCAGACCCTTCTAGAGCACCCCAGGACCCTTCTATAAGACCCAGACACATCTAGAGCCCCCGAGGACCCTTCTACAAGCTCCCAGACTCTTCTAGAGCCCACCAGGACCCTTCTGAAAGCCCCCAGAACCTTTTAGAGCACCACAGAACCTTTCTAAAAGCACCCAGACCATTCTAGAGCCCCCAGGACCCTCCTAAAAGCCCCCAGACCCTTCTAGAGCCTCCCAGGACCCTTCTAAAAGCCCCCAGACCCTTCTTGAGACCCCCAGGACCTTTCTAAAAGTCCCCAGACCCTTCTAGAGCCACCCAGCACCCTTCTAAAAGCCCCCAGACCCTTCTAGAGCCTCCCAGGTCCCTTCTAAAAGACACCAGACCCTTCTAGAGACACCCAGGACCCTTGTAAAATCACCCAGACACTTCTAGAGACACCCAGGACCTTTCTAAAAGCCCCCAGACCCTTCTACAGCCACCCAGCACTCTTCTAAAAGTCCCCAGACCCTTCTAGAGCCTCCCAGGTCCCTTCTAAAACCCCCAGACCCTTCTAGAGTCTCCCAGGACCCTTCTAAAAGCACCCAGACCCTTCTAGAGCTTCCCAGGACCCTTCTAAAAGCCGCCAGACCCTTTTAGAGGCCCCCAGGACCCTTCTACAAGCCCCCAGACCCTTCTAGAGCCCCCCAGGACCCTTCTAAATGCCCCCAGACCCTTCTAGAGGCCCTCAGGACCCTTGTAAAAGCCCCAAGACCCTTCTAGAGCCCACCAGGACCCTTCTACAAGCCCCCAGACCCTTCTAGAGCCCCCCAGGACACATTTAAAAGCCCCCAGACCCTTCTAGAGCCCCCCAGGACCCTTCTAAAAGCCCCCAGACCCTTCTAGAGCCTCCCAGGACTCTTCTAAAAGCACCCAGACCCTTCTAGAGCCACCCAGGACCTTTCTACAAGCACCCAGACCCTTCTAGAGGCTCCCCGGACCCTAATAAAAGCACCCAGTGCCTTCTAGAGAATCCCAGGACCCTTCTAAAAGCCCCCAGACCCTTCTAGAGCCCGCTAGGATCCTTCAAAAAGTCCGCAGACCCTTCTAGAGCCCCGTAGGACCCATCTAAAAGCCCCCAGACCATTCTAGAGGCCCCCAGGACCCTTCTAAAAGACCCCAGACCCATATGGATCCTCCCAGGACCCTTCTAAAAGCCCCCAGACCCTTCTAGAGCCCCCCAGGACCCTTCTAAAAGCCCCCAGACCCGTCTAGAGCCTCCCAGGACCCTTCTAAAAGCACCCAGACCCTTCTAGAGCCACCCAGGACCTTTCTACAAGCCCCCAGACCCTTCTAGATCCCCCAGGGACCTTTCTAAAAGCACCCAGACCCTTCTAGAGCCCCCTAGGACCCATCTAAAAGCCCCCAGAGCCTTCTAGAGGCCCCCAGGACCCTTCTAAAAGCCCCCAGACCCTTCTAGACCCTCCCCGGATCCTTCTAAAAGCCCCCAGACCTTTCTATAGCCCCCCAGGACCCTTCTAAAAGACCCCAGACCCATCTGGATCCTCCCAGGACCCTTCTAAAAGCCCCCAGACCCTTCTAGAGCCCCCCAGGACCCTTCTAAAAGCCCCCAGACCCTTCTAGAGCCTCCCAGGACCCTTCTAAAAGCACCCAGAACCTTCTAGAGCCACCCAGGACCTTTCTACAAGCCCCCAGACCCTTCTAGATCCCCCAGGGACCTTTCTAAAAGCACCCAGACCCTTCTAGAGCACCCCAGGACCCTTCTAAAAGACCGCAGACCCTTCTAGAGCCCCCGAGAACCCTTCTACAAGCTCCCAGACTCTTCTAGAGCCCACCAGGACCATTCTGAAAGCACCCAGACCCTTCTAGAGCCCCGCAGGACCCTTCTAAACGCACCCAGACCTATCTAGAGGCCGCCTGGACCCTTCTAAAAGCCCTCAGACCCTTCTAGAGCCCCCCCGGACCCCTCTAAAAGCCCCCTAGACCATTCTAGAGGCACCCAGGACCATTCTGAAAGCCCCCAGAATCTTTTAGAGCACCACAGGACCCTTCTAAAAGCACCCAGACCATTCTAGAGCCCCCCAGGACCATTCTAAAAGCCGCCAGACCCTTCTAGAGACTCCCAGGACCCTTCTAAAAGCACCCAGAACCTTCTAGAGCCCCCCAGGACCCTTCTAAAATCCCCCAGACCCTTCTAGAGCACCCCAGGACCCTTCTAAAAGCCCCCAGACCCTTCTAGAGCCTCCCAGGACCCTTCTAAAAACTCCCAGACCCTTCTAGAGCCCCCCAGGACCCTTCTAAAAGCCCCCAGACAATTCTAGAGCCACCCAGCACCCTTCTAAAAGCCCCCAGACCCTTCTAGAGTACCACAGGACCCTTCTAAAAGCCGCCAGACCCTTCTAGAGACCCCCAGGACCCTTCTAAAAGCACCCATACCCTTATAGAGCCACCCAGGACCATTCTAAAAGCCCCCAGAACCCTCTAGAGCCACCCAGAACCCTTCTAAAAGCACCCAGACCCTTCTAGAGCCTCCCAGGACCCTTCTAAAAGCCCCCAGACACTTCTAGAGCCCCCCCGGACCCTTCTAAAAGCCCCAGACCCTTCTACAGCCACCCAGCACCCTTTTAAAAGCCCCCAGACCCTTCTAGAGCCTCCCAGGACCCTTCTAAAAGCACCCAGACCCTTCTAGAGACCCCCAGGACCCTTCTAAAAGCACCCAGACGCTTCTAGAGCCTCCCAGGACCTTTCTAAAAGCCCCCAGACCCTTCTAGATCCCCCAAGGACCCTTCTAAAAGCTCCCAGACCCTTCTATAGGCCCCCAGGACCCTTCTAAAAGCCCCCAGACCCTTCTAGAACCCCCCCGGACGCTTCTAAAAGCCCCTAGACCCTTCTAGAGGACCCAGGACCCTTCTGAAAGCCCCCAGAACCTTCTAGAGCACCACAGGGCCCTTCTAAAAGCACCCAGACCATTCTAGAGCCCCCGAGGACCATTCTAAAAGCCGCCAGACCCTTCTAGAAACCCCCAGGACACTTCTAAAATACCCAGAACCTTCTAGAGCCCCCCAGGACCCTTCTAAAATCCCCCAGACCCTTCTAGAGCATCCCAGTACCATTCTAAAAGCCCCCAGACCATTCTAGAGCCTCCCAGGACCCTTCTAAAAGCCCCCAGACCCTTCTAGAGTTACCCAGGACCCTTCTAAAAGTCCCCAGACCCTTCTAGAGCCTCCCACGACCCTTCTAAAAGACCCCAGACCCTTCTAGAGCCTCCCAGGACCCTTCTAAAAGCACCCAGACCCTTCTAGAGCTTCCCAGGACCCTTCTAAAAGCCGCCAGACCCTTTTAGAGGCCCCCAGGACCCTTCTACAAGCCCCCAGACCCTTCTAGAGCCCCCCAGGACCCTTCTAAATGCCCCCAGACACTTCTAGATGCCCTCAGGACCCTTGTAAAAGCCCCAAGACCCTTCTAGAGCCCCCCAGGACCCTTCTACAAGCCCCCAGACCCTTCTAGAGCCCCCCAGGACCCATTTAAAAGCCCCCAGACCCTTCTAGAGCCCCCCAGGACCCTTCTAAAAGCCCCCAGACCCTTCTAGAGCCTCCCAGGACTCTTCTAAAAGCACCCAGACCCTTCTAGAGCCACCCAGGACCTTTCTACAAGCACCCAGACCCTTCTAGAGGCTCCCCGGACCCTAATAAAAGCACCCAGTGCCTTCTAGAGAATCCCAGGACCCTTCTAAAAGCCCCCAGACCCTTCTAGAGCCCCCTAGGATCCTTCAAAAAGTCCGCAGACCCTTCTAGAGCCCCGTAGGACCCATCTAAAAGCCCCCAGACCATTCTAGAGGCCCCCAGGACCCTTCTAAAAGACCCCAGACCCATATGGATCCTCCCAGGACCCTTCTAAAAGCCCCCAGACCCTTCTAGAGCCCCCCAGGACCCTTCTAAAAGCCCCCAGACCCGTCTAGAGCCTCCCAGGACCCTTCTAAAAGCACCCAGACCCTTCTAGAGCCACCCAGGACCTTTCTACAAGCCCCCAGACCCTTCTAGATCCCCCAGGGACCTTTCTAAAAGCACCCAGACCCTTCTAGAGCCCCCTAGGACCCATCTAAAAGCCCCCAGAGCCTTCTAGAGGCCCCCAGGACCCTTCTAAAAGCCCCCAGACCCTTCTAGACCCTCCCCGGATCCTTCTAAAAGCCCCCAGACCCTTCTATAGCCCCCCAGGACCCTTCTAAAAGACCCCAGACCCATCTGGATCCTCCCAGGACCCTTCTAAAAGCCCCCAGACCCTTCTAGAGCCCCCCAGGACCCTTCTAAAAGCCCCCAGACCCTTCTAGAGCCTCCCAGGACCCTTCTAAAAGCACCCAGAACCTTCTAGAGCCACCCAGGACCTTTCTACAAGCCCCCAGACCCTTCTAGATCCCCCAGGGACCTTTCTAAAAGCACCCAGACCCTTCTAGAGCACCCCAGGACCCTTCTAAAAGACCGCAGACCCTTCTAGAGCCCCCGAGAACCCTTCTACAAGCTCCCAGACTCTTCTAGAGCCCACCAGGACCATTCTGAAAGCACCCAGACCCTTCTCGAGCCCCGCAGGACCCTTCTAAACGCACCCAGGCCTTTCTAGAGGCCGCCTGGACCCTTCTGAAAGCCCCCAGAGCCTTCTAGAGCCCCCCAGGACCCTTCTAAAAGCCCCCAGACCCCTCTAGAGCACCCCAGGACCCTTCTAAAAGCCCCCAGACCCTTCTAGAGGCCCCCTGGACCCTTCTGAAAGCCCCCAGTACCTTCTAGAGCCCCCAGGACCCTTATAAAAGCACCCAGACCCTTCTAGAGCTCCCCAGGACCCTTCTAAATGCCCCCAGACCCCTCTAGAGCACCCCAGGTCCCTTCTAAAAGCCCCCAGACCCTTCTAGAGGCACCCAGGTCCCATCTTAAGGCCCCCAGACCCTTCTAGAGCCCCCCAGGACCCTTCTAAAATCCCCTAGACTCTTCTAGAGCATCCCAGGACCCTCCTAAAAGCCCCCAGACCCTTCTAGAGCCTCCCAGGACCCTTCTAAAAGCCCCCAGACCCTTCTAGAGCCTCCCCGGATCCTTCTAAAAGCACCCAGACCCATCTGGATCCTCCCAGGACCCTTCTAAAAGCCCCCAGACCCTTCTAGAGCCCCCCAGGACCCTTCTAAAAGCCCCCAGACCATTCTAGAGTCCCCTAGGGCCCCTCTTAATGCACCCCATCCCTTCTAGAGCACCCCAGGACCCTTCTAAAAGTCCCCAGACCCTTCTAGAGGCACCCAGGGCCACTCTTAATGCAACCCGTCCCTTCTAGACCCCCCCAGGACCATTCTAAAAGCCCCCAGACCCTTCTAGAGCCCACCCCGGACCCTTCTAAAAGCCCCCAGACCCTTCTAGAGGCCCCCAGGACCCTTCTAAGGGCACCCAGAAACTTCTAGAGCCCCCCAGGACCCTTCCAAAAGCCCCCAGACCCTTCTAGAGACCCCCAGGACCCTTCTGAAAGCCACCAGACCCTTCTAGAGCCCGCCAGGACCCTTCTAAAAGCCCCCAGACCCTTCTAGAGCATCCGACGACCCTTCAAAATGCACCCAGACCCTTCTAGAGCATCCCAGGACCCATCTAAAAGCCCCCAGACCCTTCTAGAGACACCCAGGACCCTTCTGAAAGACCCCAGAACCCTCTAGAGCCACCCAGGACACTTCTAAAAGCTGCCAGACCCTTATAGAGCCTCCCAGGACCCTTCTAAAAGCACCCAGACCCTTCTAGAGACTCCCAGGACCATTCTACAAGCCCCCAGACCCTTCTAGATCCCCCAAGGACCCTTCTAAAAGCCCCCAGACCCTTCTAGAGACACCCAGGACCCTTCTGAAAGACCCCAGAACCCTCTAGAGCCACCCAGGACACTTCTAAAAGCTGCCAGACCCTTATAGAGCCTCCCAGGACCCTTCTAAAAGCACCCAGACCCTTCTAGAGACTCCCAGGACCATTCTACAAGCCCCCAGACCCTTCTAGATCCCCCAAGGACCCTTCTAAAAGCCCCCAGACCCTTCTAGAACCCCCCAGGACCCTTCTAAAAGCCCCCAGACCCTTCTAGAGCCCCCCCGGACCCTTCTAAAAGCCCCTAGACCATTCTAGAGGCCCCCAGGACCCTACTGAAAGCCCCCAGAACCTTCTAGAGCATCACAGGGCCATTCTAAAAGCACCCAGACCATTCTAGAGCCCCCGAGGACCATTCTAAAAGCCGCCAGACCCTTCTAGAGACCCCCAGGACACTTCTAAAATACCCAGAACCTTCTAGAGCCCCCCAGGACCTTTCTAAAATCCCCCAGACCCTTCTAGAGCCTCCCAGGACCCTTCTAAAAGACCCCAGACCATTCTAGAGCCTCCCAGGACCCTTCTAAAAGCCCCCAGACCATTCTAGAGCCACCCAGGACCCTTCTAAAAGCCCCCAGACCCTTCTAGAGCCTCCCACGACCCTTCTAAAAGCCCCCAGACCCTTCTAGAGCCTCCCAGGACCCTTCTAAAAGCACCCAGACCCTTCTAGAGCCACCCAGGACCTTTCTACAAGCCCCCAGACCCTTCTAGATCCCCCAGGGACCTTTCTAAAAGCACCCAGACCCTTCTAGAGCCGCCCAGGACCCTTCTATAAGCCCCCAGACCCTTCTAGAGCCCACCAGGACCATTCTGAAAGCACCCAGACCCTTCTAGAGCCCCGCAGGACCCTTCTAAACGCACCCAGACCTATCTAGAGGCCGCCTGGACCCTTCTAAAAGCCCTCAGACCCTTCTAGAGCCCCCCCGGACCCCTCTAAAAGCCCCCTAGACCATTCTAGAGGCACCCAGGACCATTCTGAAAGCCCCCAGAATCTTTTAGAGCACCACAGGACCCTTCTAAAAGCACCCAGACCATTCTAGAGCCCCCCAGGACCATTCTAAAAGCCGCCAGACCCTTCTAGAGACTCCCAGGACCCTTCTAAAAGCCCCCAGAACCTTCTAGAGCCCCCCAGGACCCTTCTAAAATCCCCCAGACCCTTCTAGAGCACCCCAGGACCCTTCTAAAAGCCCCCAGACCCTTCTAGAGCCTCCCAGGACCCTTCTAAAAACTCCCAGACCCTTCTAGAGCCCCCCAGGACCCTTCTAAAAGCCCCCAGACAATTCTAGAGCCACCCAGCACCCTTCTAAAAGCCCCCAGACCCTTCTAGAGTACCACAGGACCCTTCTAAAAGCCGCCAGACCCTTCTAGAGACCCCCAGGACCCTTCTAAAAGCACCCATACCCTTATAGAGCCACCCAGGACCTTTCTACAAGCCCCCAGACCCTTCTAGATCCCCCAAAGACCTTTCTATAAGCCCCCAGACCCTTCTAGAGCACCCCAGGACCCTTCTAAAAGCCCCCAGACCCTTCTAGAGCCTACGTGGACCCTTCTACAAGCTCCCAGACTCTTCTAGAGCCCACCAGGACCATTCTGATAGCACCCAGACCCTTCTCGAGCCCCGCAGGACCCTTCTAAACGCACCCAGGCGTTTCTAGAGGCCGCCTGGACCCTTCTGAAATCCCCCAGTACCTTCTAGAGCCCCCAGGACCCTTATAAAAGCACCCAGACCCTTCTAGAGCTCCCCAGGACCCTTCTAAAAGCCCCCAGACCCCTCTAGAGCACCCCAGGACCCTTCTAAAAGCCCCCAGACCCTTCTAGAGGCCCCCTGGACCCTTCTGAAAGCCCCCAGTACCTTCTAGAGCCCCCAGGACCCTTATAAAAGCACCCAGACCCTTCTAGAGCTCCCCAGGACCGTTCTAAATGCCCCCAGACCCCTCTAGAGCACCCCAGGACCCTTCTAAAAGCCCCCAGACCCTTCTAGAGGCACCCAGGTCCCATCTTAAGGCCCCCAGACCCTTCTAGAGCCCCCCAGGACCCTTCTAAAATCCCCTAGACTCTTCTAGAGCATCCCAGGACCCTCCTAAAAGCCCCCAGACCCTTCTAGAGCCTCCCAGGACCCTTCTAAAAGCCCCCAGACCCTTCTAGAGCCTCCCCGGATCCTTCTAAAAGCACCCAGACCCATCTGGATCCTCCCAGGACCCTTCTAAAAGCCCCCAGACCCTTCTAGAGCCCACCCCGGACCCTTCTAAAAGCCCCCAGACCCTTCTAGAGGCCCCCAGGACCCTTCTAAGGGCACCCAGAACCTTCTAGAGCCCCCCAGGACCCTTCCAAAAGCCCCCAGACCCTTCTAGAGACCCCCAGGACCCTTCTGAAAGCCACCAGAGCCTTCTAGAGCCCGCCAGGACCCTTCTAAAAGCCCCCAGACCCTTCTAGAGCATCCGACGACCCTTCAAAATGCACCCAGACCCTTCTAGAGCATCCCAGGACCCATCTAAAAGCCCCCAGACCCTTCTAGAGACATCCAGGACCCTTCTGAAAGACCCCAGAACCCTCTAGAGCCACCCAGGACACTTCTAAAAGCTGCCAGACCCTTATAGAGCCTCCCAGGACCCTTCTAAAAGCACCCAGACCCTTCTAGAGACTCCCAGGACCTTTCTACAAGCCCCCAGACCCTTCTAGATCCCCCAAGGACCCTTCTAAAAGCCCCCAGACCCTTCTAGAGACACCCAGGACCCTTCTGAAAGACCCCAGAACCCTCTAGAGCCACCCAGGACACTTCTAAAAGCTGCCAGACCCTTATAGAGCCTCCCAGGACCCTTCTAAAAGCACCCAGACCCTTCTAGAGACTCCCAGGACCATTCTACAAGCCCCCAGACCCTTCTAGATCCCCCAAGGACCCTTCTAAAAGCCCCCAGACCCTTCTAGAGCCCCCCCGGACCCTTCTAAAAGCCCCTAGACCATTCTAGAGGCCCCCAGGACCCTACTGAAAGCCCCCAGAACCTTCTAGAGCATCACAGGGCCATTCTAAAAGCACCCAGACCATTCTAGAGCCCCCGAGGACCATTCTAAAAGCCGCCAGACCCTTCTAGAGACCCCCAGGACACTTCTAAAATACCCAGAACCTTCTAGAGCCCCCCAGGACCCTTCTAAAATCCCCCAGACCCTTCTAGAGCCTCCCAGGACCCTTCTAAAAGACCCCAGACCATTCTAGAGCCTCCCAGGACCCTTCTAAAAGCCCCCAGACCATTCTAGAGCCACCCAGGACCCTTCTAAAAGCCCCCAGACCCTTCTAGAGCCTCCCACGACCCTTCTAAAAGCCCCCAGACCCTTCTAGAGCCTCCCAGGACCCTTCTAAAAGCACCCAGACCCTTCTAGAGCCACCCAGGACCTTTCTACAAGCCCCCAGACCCTTCTAGATCCCCCAGGGACCTTTCTAAAAGCACCCAGACCCTTCTAGAGCCGCCCAGGACCCTTCTATAAGCCCCCAGACCCTTCTAGAGCCCCCGAGGACCCTTCTACAAGCTCCCAGACTCTTCTAGAGCCCACCAGGACCATTCTGAAAGCACCCAGACCCTTCTAGAGCCCCGCAGGACCCTTCTAAACGCACCCAGACCTATCTAGAGGCCGCCTGGACCCTTCTAAAAGCCCTCAGACCCTTCTAGAGCCCCCCGGACCCCTCTAAAAGCCCCCTAGACCATTCTAGAGGCACCCAGGACCATTCTGAAAGCCCCCAGAATCTTTTAGAGCACCACAGGACCCTTCTAAAAGCACCCAGACCATTCTAGAGCCCCCCAGGACCATTCTAAAAGCCGCCAGACCCTTCTAGAGACTCCCAGGACCCTTCTAAAAGCCCCCAGAACCTTCTAGAGCCCCCCAGGACCCTTCTAAAATCCCCCAGACCCTTCTAGAGCACCCCAGGACCCTTCTAAAAGCCCCCAGACCCTTCTAGAGCCTCCCAGGACCCTTCTAAAAACTCCCAGACCCTTCTAGAGCCCCCCAGGACCCTTCTAAAAGCCCCCAGACAATTCTAGAGCCACCCAGCACCCTTCTAAAAGCCCCCAGACCCTTCTAGAGTACCACAGGACCCTTCTAAAAGCACCCA
This sequence comes from Clamator glandarius, assembly GCA_033459285.1. Lineage (NCBI taxonomy): Eukaryota > Metazoa > Chordata > Aves > Cuculiformes > Cuculidae > Clamator > Clamator glandarius. The sequence continues at coordinate 28,500 of JAUNZM010001444.1, forward strand.
GACCATTCTAGAGCCCCCCAGGACCATTCTAAAAGCCGCCAGACCCTTCTAGAGACACCCAGGACCCTTCTAAAAGCCCCCAGAACCTTCTAGAGCCCCCCAGGACCCTTCTAAAATCCCCCAGACCCTTCTAGAGCACCCCAGGACCCTTCTAAAAGCCCCCAGACCCTTCTAGAGCCTCCCAGGACCCTTCTAAAAACTCCCAGGCCCTTCTAGAGGCACCCAGGACCCTTCTAAAAGCCCCCAGACCCTTCTAGAGGCACCCAGGGAACATCTTAAGGCCGCCAGACCCTTCTAGAGACCCCCAGGACCCTTCTGAAAGCCTCCAGAACCTTCTAGAGCCCCCCAGGACCCTTCTAAAATCCCCTAGACTCTTCTAGAGCATCCCAGGACCCTTCTAAAAGCCCCCAGACCCTTCTAGAGCCTCCCAGGACCCTTCTAAAAGCCCCCAGACCCTTCTAGAGACCCCCAGGACCTTTCTAAAAGCCCCCAGACCCTTCTAGAGCCACCCAGCACCCTTCTAAAAGCCCCCAGACCCTTCTAGAGCCTAACAGGTCCCTTCTAAAAGCCCCCAGACCCTTCTAGAGACCCCCAGGGCCTTTCTAAAAGCCCCAGACCCTTCTAGAGCCACCCAGCACCCTTCTAAAAGTCCCCAGACCCTTCTAGATCCTCCCAGGTCCCTTCTAAAAGCCCCCAGACCCTTCTAGAGACTCCCAGGACCCTTCTAAAAGCACCCAGACACTTCTAGAGCCTCCCAGGACCTTGCTACAAGCTCCCAGACCCTTCTAGATCCCCCAGGGACCCTTCTAAAAGCCCCCAGACCCTTCTAGAGCACCCCAGGACCCTTCTAAAAGACCCCAGACCCTGCTAGAGCCCCCGAGGACACTTCTACAAGCTCCCAGACCCTTCTAGAGCCCCCCTGGACCCTTCTAAAAGCCGCCAGACACTTTTAGAGGCCCCCAGGACCCTTCTACAAGTCCCCAGACCCTTCTAGAGCCCCCCAGGACCCTTCTAAAAGCCCCCAGACCATTCTAGAGTCCCATAGGGCCCCTCTTAAGGCACCCCATCCCTTCTAGAGCCCCCCAGGACCATTCCAAAATCCCCCAGACCCTTCTAGAGCCCATCCCGGACCGTTCTAAAAGCCCCCAGACCCTTCTAGAGGCCCCCAGGACCCTTCTGAAAGCCAGCAGAACATTCTAGAGCCCCCAGGACCCTTCTAAGGGCACCCAGAACCTTCTAGAGCCCCCCAGGACCCTTCCAAAACCCCCAGACCCTTCTAGAGACCCCCAGGACCCTTCTGAAAGCCCCCAGAGCCTTCTAGAGCACGCCAGGACCCTTCTAAAAGCCCCCAGACCCTTCTAGAGCATCCGACGACCTTTCAAAATGCACCCAGACCCTTCTAGAGCATCCCAGGACCCTTCTAAAAGCCCCCAGACCCTTCTAGAGACACCCAGGACCCTTCTGAAAGCCCCCAGAACCCTCTAGAGCCACCGAGAACCCTTCTAAAAGCCCCTAGACCCTTCTAGAGCCTCCCAGGACCCTTCTAAATGCACCCAGACACTTCTAGAGACCCCCAGGACCCTTCTAAAAGCCCCAGACCCTTCTAAAGCCACCCAGCACCCTTCTAAAAGCCCCCAGACCCTTCCAGAGCCTCCCAGGACCCTTCTAAAAGACCCCAGACCCTTCTAGAGACCCCCAGGACTCTTCTAAAAGCACCCAGACGCTTCTAGAGCCCCCGAGGACCCTTCTACAAGCTCCCAGACCCTTCTAGAGACACCCAGGACCCTTCTAAAAGCCCCCAGACCCTTCTAGAGGCCCCCAGGACCCTTCTAAAAGACCCCAGACCCATCTGGATTCTCCCAGGACCCTTCTAAAAGCCCCCAGACCCTTCTAGAGCCCCCCAGGACCCTTCTAAAAGCCCCCAGACCCTTCTAGAGCCTCCCAGGACCCTTCTAAAAGCCCCCAGACCCTTCTAGAGCCCCCCCGGACCCCTCTAAAAGCCCCCAGACCCTTCTAGAGGCCCCCTGGACCCTTCTGAAAGCCCCCAGTACCTTCTAGAGCCCCCAGGACCGTTATAAAAGCACCCAGACCATTCTAGAGCTCCCCAGGACCCTTCTAAATGCCCCCAGACCCCTCTAGAGCACCCCAGGACCCTTCTAAAAGCCCCCAGACCCTTCTAGAGGCACCCAGGTCCCATCTTAAGGCCCCCAGACCCTTCTAGAGCCCCCCAGGACCCTTCTAAAATCCCCTAGACTCTTCTAGAGCATCCCAGGACCCTCCTAAAAGCCCCCAGACCCTTCTAGAGCCTCCCAGGACCCTTCTAAAAGCCCCCAGACCCTTCTAGAGCCTCCCCGGATCCTTCTAAAAGCACCCAGACCCATCTGGATCCTCCCAGGACCCTTCTAAAAGCCCCCAGACCCTTCTAGAGCCCACCCCGGACCCTTCTAAAAGCCCCCAGACCCTTCTAGAGGCCCCCAGGACCCTTCTAAGGGCACCCAGAACCTTCTAGAGCCCCCCAGGACCCTTCCAAAAGCCCCCAGACCCTTCTAGAGACCCCCAGGACCCTTCTGAAAGCCACCAGAGCCTTCTAGAGCCCGCCAGGACCCTTCTAAAAGCCCCCAGACCCTTCTAGAGCATCCGACGACCCTTCAAAATGCACCCAGACCCTTCTAGAGCATCCCAGGACCCATCTAAAAGCCCCCAGACCCTTCTAGAGACATCCAGGACCCTTCTGAAAGACCCCAGAACCCTCTAGAGCCACCCAGGACACTTCTAAAAGCTGCCAGACCCTTATAGAGCCTCCCAGGACCCTTCTAAAAGCACCCAGACCCTTCTAGAGACTCCCAGGACCTTTCTACAAGCCCCCAGACCCTTCTAGATCCCCCAAGGACCCTTCTAAAAGCCCCCAGACCCTTCTAGAGACACCCAGGACCCTTCTGAAAGACCCCAGAACCCTCTAGAGCCACCCAGGACACTTCTAAAAGCTGCCAGACCCTTATAGAGCCTCCCAGGACCCTTCTAAAAGCACCCAGACCCTTCTAGAGACTCCCAGGACCATTCTACAAGCCCCCAGACCCTTCTAGATCCCCCAAGGACCCTTCTAAAAGCCCCCAGACCCTTCTAGAGCCCCCCCGGACCCTTCTAAAAGCCCCTAGACCATTCTAGAGGCCCCCAGGACCCTACTGAAAGCCCCCAGAACCTTCTAGAGCATCACAGGGCCATTCTAAAAGCACCCAGACCATTCTAGAGCCCCCGAGGACCATTCTAAAAGCCGCCAGACCCTTCTAGAGACCCCCAGGACACTTCTAAAATACCCAGAACCTTCTAGAGCCCCCCAGGACCCTTCTAAAATCCCCCAGACCCTTCTAGAGCCTCCCAGGACCCTTCTAAAAGACCCCAGACCATTCTAGAGCCTCCCAGGACCCTTCTAAAAGCCCCCAGACCATTCTAGAGCCACCCAGGACCCTTCTAAAAGCACCCAGACCCTTCTAGAGCCTCCCACGACCCTTCTAAAAGCCCCCAGACCCTTCTAGAGCCTCCCAGGACCCTTCTAAAAGCACCCAGACCCTTCTAGAGCCACCCAGGACCTTTCTACAAGCCCCCAGACCCTTCTAGATCCCCCAGGGACCTTTCTAAAAGCACCCAGACCCTTCTAGAGCCGCCCAGGACCCTTCTATAAGCCCCCAGACCCTTCTAGAGCCCCCGAGGACCCTTCTACAAGCTCCCAGACTCTTCTAGAGCCCACCAGGACCATTCTGAAAGCACCCAGACCCTTCTAGAGCCCCGCAGGACCCTTCTAAACGCACCCAGACCTATCTAGAGGCCGCCTGGACCCTTCTAAAAGCCCTCAGACCCTTCTAGAGCCCCCCCGGACCCCTCTAAAAGCCCCCTAGACCATTCTAGAGGCACCCAGGACCATTCTGAAAGCCCCCAGAATCTTTTAGAGCACCACAGGACCCTTCTAAAAGCACCCAGACCATTCTAGAGCCCCCCAGGACCATTCTAAAAGCCGCCAGACCCTTCTAGAGACTCCCAGGACCCTTCTAAAAGCCCCCAGAACCTTCTAGAGCCCCCCAGGACCCTTCTAAAATCCCCCAGACCCTTCTAGAGCACCCCAGGACCCTTCTAAAAGCCCCCAGACCCTTCTAGAGCCTCCCAGGACCCTTCTAAAAACTCCCAGACCCTTCTAGAGCCCCCCAGGACCCTTCTAAAAGCCCCCAGACAATTCTAGAGCCACCCAGCACCCTTCTAAAAGCCCCCAGACCCTTCTAGAGTACCACAGGACCCTTCTAAAAGCACCCAGACCATTCTAGA